>JAVTVY010046890.1:0-24855 GCA_036873755.1 Hanleya hanleyi
GGATCATCCGATTTATTGTTTTTGATTGCGCTAATCTTGTATACAAATTAAAGATTCTGACTGGTTTACATATAATTATTGGTCACATTCACTGCAATGATTTAATGAAGTGACCGTCTAAAAGAAAATAACAGTTTTCTGTTCATTTCATTTTCATTCATTACTTTGTTGCTGAAATGAAACAAAGCAATACATTTTTTCCAATTACCCAAACAATTTTCACAGCGACTAGCAGATTTAGCATAGATTGTGTGCACAAAGAGGCTCAATGGGGATATTCAGGTTGACCAGCATCAATGTCTAAGACATCTCCCGATAGCTCAAATGAAATACCAGCTGCTTCCGTGCTGAAGTAAAAATATACAGGAGACTTCTATCAAGAAATGAAATATTGGCTCCCTCGACTTACATGACATTGGACTTTTTTTATTGATACTTCAGGTAAATCCCACAATATGTGCATATAAAATTAAATATTTTAACCGTTTTACATAATCATCGGATAAATGTTGGAAGATATTCATTTCAATTAAACAAGGTTATTTTATGAAGAGAGGCATCGCCTGCTCTAGAGTACAGTTACACAGTGTGCATACGCCCCCTTGTTAGGCCCCATGCAAGCAGAGATGTACAGGCTATTAATAGACACAAAGGCTTGATTCAATTATTACTTTGGGGAACATATGGGGGTTACGCGTTCACGATTGATAACACAACAAAGCAGTGGATAAAACATTCCAATTAGCAAACAATGTAATGTTGTACGAATAATCAGTTTTTTTATTGATAGACGTTTTAGAAGTTGGGGACTAGTAACCAAACGAACTGTTACCAACGTAACCAAACGAACTGTTGCCAACTGGGCCGTCCGGACGGTATGGCAGCCCGTTCCTACACTCGTGAAACGGGCATAACATGCCGCTCTTCTCGTCACGCTAACCTGCCTGTTCGCAGTGTGCCCCAAAGTCGAGAAGCTTCGTCAATATGGGGACTCTAAATTTACGAAAACGTCCGTTTTCCTGAACTGACCTGCACAAAGTATTCGGAAGTGGTCAGTTTTTCACGACTGCGATATTCACTTACGGTCACGAATACTTAGGGAACTTACCGTACATGAAATGTCCCTTGCCTGGTAGAGTTAATTACATCAAGACATTAGGTATCTTAGCTAAGATTCATAGCATCTCCCTTCCCTCAACGCTATGCCGACGATAAATACATTTCCCTGGTGGTAACTTGAACATCTCCATGGCGCACTTATTACTTTGCACCCTACATGTATTGGACCTTCATTAACTTGAGAAAATGGGCCGCCATGAATAAAAATACCATAATCGATGTTGTGATCATCATCCCCTGTATACATCGGGTCTATTATGATGGAAATTCCCATCTTCTTGACCCTCGATTTCAGGTGATTTTGAGGCTCCATAGGGATAATTTTAACGTCTGTAATTAATATATGACCGACGAAGGGCCATTTAGTCTGCCATTTCTGTATATTTATTCATGGCGGCCCATTTTCTCAAGTTAATGAAGGTCCAATAGGGCGCAAACATGGCAAAGGGTAATAATAAGTGCGCCATGGAGATGTTCGAGTTACCACCAGGGAAATGTATTTGTCGTCAGCAGCGTTGAGGGAAGGGAGACGCTATGAATCTTAGCTATAGGTATCTCTGCTCTAATGATATGCATGGACTATTACTTTCTCTTTGCCCGTGTTCACCATGGACTCAATCTGATTATAAACGGACCCAGTAATTGATTCTCTAACTGGTTCTGATCTCCTTCCTGTCTCAAGGCCATTCCGTGACCTTCTTTCTGACATGAAAATAACTCTCTGTATTACCTCATCTTTGACCAATCAATGCAAAGTACAGATGGCCTGACATTATATTATGGGACAGATGTCTTCAGCGAAATATATAACCGATCCATAACCATTACAAAATGTGATGAAAAATGATCTGTGATTGCAATTTGCTTTGTGTTAATCAAAAAATTATTCGAACTAAGTTGCATAGAAAGAATCTAAACGGTTTTGACGTAATCAAAAGTGATATGAACAACATTGAAATGTGAATGAATGCCATTGGCACTCTACGTCATACCCTTATGAGGCTCTGGCGAATTACTGGCAGCACTGCAACGTTTCGTGCAGAACAGACACAAGATAAGTATTAGGCTCAAGATAAGTCATAAGGCTCAATTGAGGGATGGTGTCATGATAACAAAATGTACATCCACACAGCTAAGTCAACAATTATGGTTCTCACAACTAAACACAACTCCAATAAGCATGATCATACATTACACATCACTGTCAATGGAACAGATTTACAAAATGTTAAAACAGACAAGATTTTAGGCCTGACTGTTGACCAAACTCTTAGCTGGAATGATCATGTTGATTCTGTCTGTCACAAGATCTCGTCAAAAATTGGTATCCTCTACAGACACAGACACCTTCTCAGGAAAGAAGCATCGGCCACTTATTACAATGCATACATTCTTCCACACATAGACTACTGCCTGACAATATGGGGGAATGCAACGACAGCACAGTTGGATAGAGTTTTCAAGCTTCAAAAAAGAGCAGCCAGAATAATTCTGAAAGCTCACTACCGGACTCCAACAGAAACTTTCTTCAAGGAACTTGACTGGGTTAGTGTACATGAAAGACTAACCTACCAAAAAGCTGTTTTCATGTTCAAAATCACCCATGATTTCTGTCCCCCTTACCTAAATTCTCTATTCAAGTATGTCAATGAAATTACAACCCAAAATCTTAGATCAGCTGAGAACAATAAGCTCTATCTTCCCAGACCCAGAACAAACTACCTAAAACAAAGTCTCAGCTATTCCATGTATTCAGGTGCACTGATATGGAACTCCTTTGACAGTAATATTAGGGAAGCCTCTTCTCTCAATACTTTCAAGTCCAGACTCATGAAAACTATAAAACAAAGTACATGTGCATAAAAAAAAGTAAAAAAATGCTTGCTCTTAGTCATCTGTCTTTACTCATACCGTCTTTTCATCTTATTGTACAACTTTAACCTGTGCCTTCTCATCTTTCTATATCATGTATATAGAATATTGTATTATTGGTTATGTATTACTATCTTTTCTCGAGGGCCTCCGGGAAGAATAGTTTTGTAACTGACAGAGTCACCCTCATTAAATAAAGCTATATATATAGGAAGTTAGGACTTGAGATATCCCACTCACGCCAGAGTGATTCAGTTTTTAATCCGATTGACCATGGACTGTGACTTTCTCTTTGCCCATGTTAACCCATTTTCTCACATTAGGAGGAAGAACAGAAGCGACTAGAGATGGAGATGCAGAAAAGACGAGAACGAATAGAGATGTGGCGATCAGAGAGGAAGAAGACACAAGAGTTAATCCCCATCAACATCACCCTTCCCTCCAAGAAATGGTCGTTAGAGGATGATGAGGATGACGACGAAGAGAATCAGATCAAGAAGGAGAATGATCATGGCGGGGATGAGGTGGATCCTCTGGATGCCTATATGCAGGTCTCGTATAAATCCATCTTCATAATACTGTGTACTCTTATGGACTAAGACAGCCAGGAGATCGAACACTTTATCTGTAAAAGGTGCAAAATGACATCATTGGCCATGTGACGTTATGCTGAGTTTAACCCAGGATTCATTTCTTTACATTGAGATTGTTGTAATTTTGTTCATGGACTTTTACAGGTGCTGCCCAGTGCTGTAACTTAATGCCTGCCCGCATGCAAATGCAGGCAAAAAAATGTGCGGGCATGCCATACTTTCGATATGCCTGCCCATGCAGGCATGCATGCACTTTGTTATTACTTGTACTATGTTGGGGAGAGACATCAACTTTGTGCTGTCTGTCTGTCCGTCCCCTTTTTTTTTGTCAGCAAGATATCTCGAGAACTACTGGACGGAATTTCACCAAACTTGGGTGGAAGCTTCATTGGGATGGCCCCATCATTTGATTAGGTTTTGGTGTGTGTGCATGCGTTCATCCGTGTCCGGTGTCCATCTGTCTGTCTGTCTGTCCGTCCCCTTTTCTTGTCTGCAAAATATCTCGAGAACTACTGGACGCAATTTCACCAAACTTGGATGGAAGCTTCATTGGGATGACCCCCTCATTTGATTAGGTTTTGGTGTGCGTGTGTGCGTTCATCCGTGTCCGATGTCTGTGCGTCCGTCCATCTACTTGTACATGTATATACAGGCCTTGTCTGCAAGATACATGTATCTTGAGAACTACTAGATGGAATTTCACCAAACTTGGATGGAAGCTTTATTGGGATGGCCCCGTCATTTGATTAGGTTTTGATGTGTGTGCGTGCATTCATCAGTGTCGTCTGTCTGTCTGTCTGTCCGTCCCGTTTTCTTGTCTGCAAGATATCTCGAGAACTACTTGACGGAATTTCACCAAACTTGGATGGAAGCTTTATTGGGATAGCCCCCTCATTTGGTCAGGTTTTGGTGTGTCTGTGTGCGTTCGTCCATGTCCGGTGTCCATCCGTCCATTTACTTGTACATGTATATACAGGCCTTGTCTACAAGATATCTTGAGAACTGCTGGACGGAATTTCACCAATCTTGGGTGGAAGCTTCATTGGGATGGCCCCCTCATTTGATCAGGTTTTGGTGTGTGCGCATGCATTCATCCATGTCCGGTGTCCATCTGCCCATCCATCTACTTGTACATGTATATAGAGGCCTTGTCTGCAAGATATCTTGAGAACTACTAGACAGAATTTCACCAAACTTGGACGGAAGTTTCATTGGGATAGCCCCCTCATCTGATTAGGTGTTGGTGTGTGTGCGAGCATTCGTTCATGTCCGTCCATCCATCCGTCCCTCTACTTGGGCCTTATCTGCAAGATATCTGGAGAACTACCTTATGGAATTTCACCAAACTTGGATGGAAGCGTCATTGCAATGGGCTCCTCATCTGATTAGGTTTCGGTATGCATGCGTTCATCCGGGTCTGTTGTCCGCCCGCCTGTCCAGCTACTTCTACATGTATACACATGCCTTATCTGTAAGATTTGTAGAGAACTACTGGACGGAACTTCACCAGACTTGGATGGGATCTTTATTGGAATGGCCTCCGCATCTGATTCTGTTTTGGTGTGCGCGCGTGTTGGGTGTTCACCCGCCTGTCTACTTGTACATGTATAGGCCTTGTCCTCAAGATATCTGGAGAACTACTGGACGGAGTTTCCCCGAAATTGGATGGAAGCTTCATCGTGATGACCTTCTCATCTTATTAGGTTTTGATTTGTTTGCGTGCATCCATCTGTTTCTGATGTCCATCTTTGTTACATGTATGTACAGGACTACTATTGCTATATAAATCCTCACTGGGCTACAGCAACAATGAAAGTCGCTTCTTCGCAATTAATATTTTTAGATGCGCAGCTTTGTTTAGGATACTTATTGCTACATTCATTTTATAGCACTTTCCCTTAAATAATGTGCCCACTCAAGGCAAGGTGGGAGTTTGGGGGAGACATATGTTTTTGCTTAAAAAAACAACCAGCATAGGTTTCATGCCAGAGCAGCAACCCAAGGGTCAAAGCGGAACCTCTAGTTTGTCTATTATTTATTGGTCGTCCACATCAACAATAAACAGGACCGTAAGTTATAAATTCTACCTAAATCATCATTGTTTTTGTGTACAAGTTTCTCGATATCGTCGCTTATTTCGTGAGAAATTCACCTTCACATAGGAGAGCTCCCACCGTTCTACGTATCCAAAAGATATATTCTCCACGATTCGATTATCGACAAGGGATAGCTCAATTGTATACAATCTTGAGATAAAAGCCGCTACTTGGAGAGGGCAAGTAGTTTATCAGCCGCCATTCTGTGCTGAATCCACAGGTTTCTGATAAACATTTCATCAGCAAACAAACAAACAAACGAACAGTGCGACATCGTCTGAGCATGATAGACTGTACAACAGAGACAAGCGCAAACGAACATTTGTCCCTTCATGGAGCAATGAATTTCCGTGGTTGGAGGAAATCGAAGGCTTAGACAGCCAAAACGTTATTGTGTGTACCTTATGTCGTTCATACGAGAGTGTAAAGCCTGACTTGACGGATAAGGACTGGATAAGCAGGATGTCTGTAGCTGGCAGGCAGTTTTCAATGCTGGCAGCCTGCCCTGACTGCAGTGCAGGCTGTCTAGACTGGATGAGTCTCTATTTCATAATTTTATGTACTATTTAATAATAATAAAATGATCTTTCATAAACATGGCAGTGTGACTATGCGTCACAGGACCTACGAAGTAAGGTAGGCATTAGGACTCCGACAGGCACAGAGCTCTTGGCAATCCCCCCACATGTAATGTTTTTGTTTAAATTATATCCCAGTGTGATATATAGTCAATATTCAAGAAGTACAATCAAAGTTACTTTATCTAGTTAAATTCTACCCAAAGAAAATAAATTAAGACCTTTAAACATGCCGTCAATGCCAGATGTTGAGTTTTATACAGCTGTAGATCAGGGCTCTGGGTGCATATATCATGTTTCCATACACTTGATGCACACAACAGTGGCAAAAACAAAGCCTTCTTGAACAACCTATCTTTATACAGGAAATTCTTAACCCAGAAAATACCATTCTCTCTCAAAAGAAAACAATTTACGCCAGGAAGGCCTTTTTTATTAAGCTAATTTTGTTAGGTAGGGGCCTACTTAGATTCAATAATTGTCATGAAATTTCTTTGGTTATATCTTAATTGCAACTATGTTTGTTCCTCACCTGACATGCTTGAGCTATGTACATGTATAACACACTTTCATTTGAGAGTCCAGACATTCCACCATTCATGTGAACAAATTGTACTAAACATGGAATAATTAAATTCACACTACCCATTTCTACAGTATCAGTACTATGTTACTATCTGTAGCAGTTGAAACCCAGTAAAACTTAAACAATTAAAACCAGTAAAGAAATTTGTCTGTTGAATAACAGAAAATATGGTATGGAGATTTGAGTGAGTAAACTACTAAACTACTTACATGATACCAACAAAATGTCCCAACACAAGCTGATAAATTCCTTGGGTGGCTTGCAGGATGGCTTTGTTTCACCCTCAGTAAACTTTTATCATTGTTGCTCACAGGCTAATCTGAAGGATGATACCAGATCTTTCTTTGTTCTGCTGGGTTATTGCACCAGGCTGACTTAATTGGTTGATGTAGGATATTTCACCATCAGTGGCAATTTGGATGTGAAATAGGATACACATTAAAGGCCACAGTTTACATATATCTATAACAATATACTGAATTGTGTGTATTAAGAATGGCAAGTTGGTAATAGCAGTGTAGATAAATGCACTAACAATGATGGAAAATTAGCATTTCCTATTTCATTATCCCATCACGTTTTGTACTGTGTTATATATACAGTGAAACATACAGCCAAGGGTTCCCAATGGGCATGACAGTGCACTCGCTGAACTAACAATAAATAATAAGAAAAATAATTATAAATCAAATTTTCATCAGAATTCGGTCAGCTCAGAACTTGCTGGTAACAATGCCCTAATGCAAGTTCATGCCAAAAATCAAGGTTCTAATGTCAATGGTTCTCCTTATTTTGCCGACGAAAGGATTCGGATGGACTGACTCATTACCGGACAATTTGCGATCTGTAGCCTACTTCGTAGGAATATATACGTTTGATAAGTAAATAAATAAAATGAAAAAAAAAATGGAAAAAATATTTCTGAAATAGAGACTGGATGATTTGATGGGTTTCGTCGTGTAAAGATTCCATCTGGAGGTGTGGTTAGTCTGGACGATTAACATGTTTTTACCTTCGGTCGCAATATTTGTATCAATTTCATTCTAACGCCATACTGTGACGTCTCGGCAGTAACGTCATTCCCATTGTTGAGGTCATGGTAGTAACGTCATTCTCATTGTTGATGTCACATGAACGCATTGCTTCTAGCGTGTGCATATGAACGGACCAATCAAATCCTTTGAGTTGGGGGCGGGGTCAGAATACGACGTTTTCATTGGTGACAAAAAATGCACAGTATATTGTGCATTTTTTCTTGCAAAGTTAGCTCCCTTGTGACGTTCCGTCCAGTCCCTGTTTCAAGCATTTCTTGATAGGCAGAGTTACTTCCATTTGTTTCCCCTTTAAAATACATTATGAAACAGGGGCTGGGTCCAGTCTACAGGCTGTCCAAAAAGTTAAGTTACAGCACTGCTGCCTTCGTTGCAAATCCCTATTTTACTAGAATGAATGATGTCAGATGGTTTATTAGTGTTGATTGAAATCATTCTTTTCTTCCGTTTACAGGCTGTGATTGATGAAGTTAAACCAGGTCGAGAAAAAGATGCAAAGAAATCTGTCCCAGTTAAAATGGAGACAGTAAGTAAAACTTGGAGCAATATAAATGTGGTCGATACTTCATGTAGGAACTATTGTCTGGGTCTTTGTTTTGCTGAAAAGGCACAGTTGTGGACACATTGTTGTCCCCAGACTTGGCTATTGTATGCATTGTCTCGTGATTCTTACATGAAGTATGAACCTAGTGTGCTAACATTCGAGGTTTAGGGGCTTATAATTGTGCAACATTGTAACAAAACATTGTTGAAAATTTGTTACAATGTTGCACAATTGCCCATTTGAAAGACAGTTTTCTTAACTAATTTGGCACTCTTAAGATCATTTCCTATAGAGAATTGCACATTTTAGAAAATTCCATTCATTTCAAAGACCGTTTCCTTTAGAGAAATGACATTTTTAAAATTGTTTCCTATAGAGAAAAGACACTTTTAAAATCGTTTCTTATAGAGAAACTGGCATTGTGCAAGTATAAAATATCATCTTTTCTTATGCATTCTTATCTTTTCCAATGTAGGAATTAAGGGCTTAAGCCCCTAATTCCAAAAAAGCCCTCAAGGTTTGGATGGTCGAAAAAAAAAACCCCACGGTTTGAATGTCAGCACATAAATGTTGATAAAATATTACCCATTCTCATGGCATCAGATTGTATACCTGCTCCTACTGTCAGGACAAACTTGAGTGTGACATTAAACCAAATTCCCTCCCTCCCTATACTGTCAGGATTCTGATATGACACGGGAACCTCTGATTGCACTGGGGTGGAAATCGCACATGACTCTTGGCCAATCAGCATTGTCTGCTTGTAAACGGAGCGAAGTGGGTTCAACATGTCACATCAATATGTTTTACCCTGGTTTCTTGTGTAATAATTTAGAATAAAACTTGTTAATTCTTTCACAAGATATACTGGATGAATTTCCCATCTCTCTCATATACAGATACATTCTCCCTGTGTCGATCAAACTCGATACAGACCGAATATGCATGCGTGCCATGTTTTTTTTGCACATTGCAATCAGAGGGTACTGTAAAACATGTTTCTTTCGCGTGCATGAAACTTTCGCGATTTTCGCGATTGGAATAAATCGCGAAAGTTTCATGCACGTGAAAGAAACATGTTCATATGACAAGGGCGAAGACAAGAACGCAACAACAACAACGACAGAGAAAGGACATGAGGGTAATTGTTTTCGACATTAGCACAGTTTTAATGGTCTCCCCACCTAAGCTCTATTCAGAAGCGACTGTTTAAAGCGCCGGATACAGTTTAATATACGACTATACTAGTACAATTAATTCTGCTGAATTGGTCCCAAGACTTGCGTATGTGAAGCAAGTGTAATACTAGAAACGATCGTCCATGTCCTCGTATGCCGCCTTGATGCCGGCCTTTTTGAACCGTTGCAGGATAGCAGACGTGTTGTCTGAGTTGTTCGTGGGCCTTCCCCATCCACATGGCGTATTTAGGTTTCAATGTGGAAAGTTTCAAGTCAACTTTGATATCCTGTACAGATTTTCCACTTATTAGCCCTTCCGAAACAATGTCTCTATACCACGCGGTGAACTGGTCTTTCAGGGTGACTTTGAAAGCTCCATTCCCGCTGAGATCTAACGGCTGGAGCTCTCCTGTGCGGCATTTATTTACTTTAGCGGAGTTCAAATGACAACTACCTGCATGATATCTCGCGATAAAGGGTTTGTTTACCTACGGGAATTCCTTTTAAGTCTGAAACAGCGGGATTGAAATAATCTGCCGCCGACAGTCAGGAAACTTATGCTTGAATACGGTACCAGTAATTAACGCCGCCTTTTGTTAGACTCTTGTTGGTACTGTGAAACGACCAAACTGAACGCACCCACAGGCAACTCCCCACACGTGAATACACGTGGCTTTGCCGATTTTGCCGCCTCCGGTATGTATTTCCCATGTCTATTAGTATGATATGTTTGTAAAAAGAAAAATCTGGCACAGAGAGAATCGCGAAAGTTTCATGTCGCGAATTTTTTTAAATTGAAAAATCGCGAAAGTTTCATGTCGTGAAAGTTTCATGTTTTACAGTATTACAACAGCTTTTAGGAGGTTACAAACTCAGACAAGGAGAGAACGCTTTCACCTTGCATTCAAGTATCCTGTAATTCATATAATCTCTTGGCTTACCCGCTATAGATTCGAAGTCATGAACTCACGGAACTGTTTGTTCTGAAGAATCACATAAAGTTTGGCATCTTGACTGGTTCATGTTACTGCTGGCGAAAAATATATGAGCTAGTTATGAACTATTGTTTGTGTTTGTACTAGGATGGCAGCAATAACACCAAGAGTTCAACGCAGACGGGGAAATTTAGAATGGTCACGGGTGTCGCCACGAAGAAAGTAGATCCGAGTAAACTGAAGGGAGAACTCATGTTGAGTAACATGGATCTGATGGAGGTATGTGGTTACTATGGCAACTGTTACCATGGTCACTAGGACGTGGACGTTGAAAATTTAAAGTCCTTATGACTAAAATGTATGTAGCACAATTGTTTTGACAATAAAATAAATCAGTGCTACCTGCTGTATCATTTCTGAGGAAAATATTTATGAATCAAACGGACTAAATTTGCACCCACATTTGCAGTTAATGGAATCATTTTTGGCTTGTGTGCATTTAATAGCTATGGGAGCCTATGTAATGCAAATCTGGCTGATGACTGACTGTTTGATGTATGTTCAGTTCAATTTTTTCTGGTTAAAGTTTTTTCTGCCCCACCCTCCGTCTCATGAACTAAACCTCGCCACAACCCAATAATCTCATATATTCAAAAAGCGTACATCATTGCACTTTTATCAGACCCATAAGGTGTAGTCTCCACCCCCAGGGAACTGGATCCCACCCTTTTTTTTTTACATCATTGTACATTTATTTGATGCTCAATTGCAGCCATGACATAAAATTGTCTTCATCAATTCCAACACAACTGAGTGTGTGTAGTCTATGCAGAATGTGAACCCTGAATGACTCTCTCATTTGATTAAATTCTCTTTTTACTTTATCCAGCCACCATACTAACAAGTGGTTAAATCACAAAAAAAACTATCATGTGTGAACTCCAAAAGTGACACTTGATTAGGTTAACCATGCAAAATAATCTTACCCCCTCATTGACAGAGAATTGCATAAACCATTCCTACTTTTATTTCTAGATCATGTGACCCAATTAGGCTATTGTTTAACCTGTCTGATTATTCTCTTGTAGTACTCCTCAGAGGAAGAAGAGGAAGATTTGGATACAACCATGGCTAATATGGCCAAAAAGAAAAAGGTGGGTCATCTGCATCTTGACTCAACCATTGATTTATCAACTATGTGAAACTTCACAGACCTGTCACCATCTGAACTTTTTTTGTAGTTTTTTAGCTCGCCGTATACGAAGTAGGCGAAGTATTGGGAGAGATAGAGAGGGGGAAAGAGGCGGTGTTGGTGTCGGTGTCCGGTTAAGTTTTTATGTTTAGGCTGGACTTAGAATAATTTTCACTTCTTGTGGACTCTGAAAGTTTTTTTGGTATCGAATCCCATTCCACATCATGATTTAACTTAAAGCTTTTGCACGAACCATATTTATCCAGGGATTTCACACCCACATCTCAGACCAAATTTCAATTGTACTTGTATTCATAATGACATGTATAAGCTTACTTTTGGAAAAAAGGGTAATCTTTATTTCAAGTTTTATAATATAGTTCGTCTTTCAATCCAACTTCAACATCACTGACAAAGAAGTCAAATTTTTATAACAATATGTATTTTCATTGCCAGTGATGTGCAACCTGAAGGGCTCGATCTTTATGCGAAGTTGCATGTTTTTGACAAAACCCAAAACGGCAAGCTGCCGGGTTACACATAACCCTTGTTTCATTCCAAAATACAGAAGGGTCACCAGTATCTCCTTTGTTATTCGGGAGAGAGACTGACATGGGTTGCCGTCTGGCATCAAGAGCAAAATAGAAGTAATGATTTTCTTGATCAAAGGTGTAAAGCTTTTCATGCTTTCCTTTTTTTGTTCTTTATGCATTAGTTAATGATGGGAATATCAACCTATCTACCTTTATAAGGTTTATTTGAAGTAACTTTTCTTCTAGTAGCTTTGGAAAAGTGAAATTTAGAAATGAAATTCTTATCGTTTATCTGCCCTTGGTTGACGCTGGTGTGTGACATCACATCAGACGACTTGGTATTTTTAACATTCAATCATTGAATTGATTCAGTCATCAGATGTGACGTAACTATCAAGGAATGATAAGCAATGATGGTTTGCGAATCTTGATTCAGCCAATTTGGGGAACCAGGTTTTTAAAAACTTCTAGCGAACATAATACTTCAAATTAAACCAAGCAATTAGGTCGATATTTTTATTATTATTCTGCTTATACAAAACATGAAAATGAGAAAATAAATATCTTAGCATGTCACTTGAAATTCTGAATGCTTTTTATTGAAAATTAGGCATGCACAAAAAATAGATACGGTACTCTAAAAAGTGTCACTAATTTGAGAAAAATAGGCGCTTGGGTATCTGTGGAAACGTTAGGCATAGGATTTATGTTAGATACTGTAGGCAGGAGTTGAGAATTAATTGTTATTCTCAAGTCTACATTGATAAGATCAAGCCCTCCAGCTTAGGGCAGCATGGTTTACCATACCATGTTTGTCTGGCACAGGAGGTAGATTAAATTACCAAACAGATTGGGCTCTCTGACGATCCATTGTGATCAGTGTCTGTAGAGCCTAATTTTCAAAATTCGAAATTCAATTTTTTTTGTAGTTTTGGTTGGGTTTTTGTTGGGATTGGGGTTTTGTTATGGTATGTTTGTATGTGCGACGTTAAAATTCAAACAAACAACCAACCTACATGTAATAAGATCAACAGGATTTCAATCAACTACTGCAATTTTGTTGTTTTTCAATCATCTATATTCAGCATTTCCGACAGCTACATACATTTGAAATATAGTGAAACAAATTGAGTTAATGAACTTTACTATTGATAAAATCGTTGAACTTCCTATTGTGCAGGATTTGGCTTCAGTGGATCATGAGAGGATATACTATGCACCGTTCAGGAAGGACTTTTATGTGGAGGTGCCAGAAATAGCCAAAATGACTCCAGAAGGTAAATAATGCTGTGAATGTTCAGTATGGCAGTGAGACACAAACAGTTTCTTTATTGAAGATCTACAGCACACTCTTTGAGAGAGCCAATGTCCATCCATCCGTGTTTATCCCTAACAACAATATTTAGATATCATGTCTTGCGTACTGATTATACACAGTGTTTCACTATTGAATTTGAATAGTTTTACATCGAATTAGGACAATCATTAGGTGAACATTTAGGTTTCGAATGATGCTCAGTTGGAGAGAACTGTTGAGCCAGTCATTCTCAGTTATTTTCAAAAACTGTTCTAATATATCCTCCAACGGTAGGTAGAATTTGAATACTTATGGAGCATAATCATGTGACCTGGAGAATAGTGATTTTGTAAAGTGAATTAGGGTTACGAATACTTGGGGAACTTGCATCAGGTCTTTGGGCCCCCGGGGTTGACTTCGGATGTCAAGGCTACACACCCCCAGTCAGGGTAAGAATAAGCCTCAGCTTCTTAGACAGCTTGTTGTAAGAGGAGACTAACTTGGGGTTCCCGGGTGTGAAAAGGAATAGGAAATATAGCTTAAAGCGACGTTTATATCCACTCACCCACTCTTACATCACCTAAAAATGATGTTTTAAAGAGACAACAAATGTTTTTCTGTTATTTTTTTGTCCCCCGCCACGTAAGTGGGAGGGGGACTTGGAAATGCTACCCGTCCGTCCGTCCGTCCGTCCGTCCCAACCATGTTGTGAACGCGATATCTCGAGAACATTTCAACTCATCAACTTCAAACTTGGGGGGTGACTTGACATCAGTGAGAAGATGGCTGGGATTGTTTTTCACCAAACTGCGTTATCCAAGATGGCTGCCGTCGGCCATCTTAGATTCCAACCATCCCAAAAATGTTGTGAACGCGATATCTCGAGAACAGTTCAACCGATCGACTTCAAACTTATGGGGTGACTTGACATCAGTGAGAAGATGGCTGGGATTGTTTTTCACCAAACTGCGTTATCCACGATGGCCGCCGTCCGCCATCTTAGATTCCAACCATCCCAAAAATGTTGTGAACGCGATATCTCGAGAACAGTTCAACCGATTGACTTCAAACTTAGTGGGTGACTTGACATCAGTGAGAAGATGGCTGGGATTGTTTTTCACCAAACTGCATCTTCCAAGATGGCCGCTGTCAGTCATCTTAGATTCCATCCATCCCCAAAATGTTGTGAACACGATATCTCGAGAACAATTCAACCGATCGACTTCAAATTTGAGGGGTGACTTCACATCAATAAGAAGATGACTGGAATTGATTTTCACCAAACTGCATTAACCAAGATGGCTGCCGTCAGCCATCTTAGATTCCATCCATCTCCAAAATGTTATGAACACAATATCTCGAGAACAATTCAACCGATCGACTTCAGATCTGGGGAGTGACTTCACATCAATAAGAAGATGACCTCTGTGAACAGCTCAACTTCAGCCAGTTGATTAGTCACCCCACCCACCACCATGGAGGAACTCTTGACCTCATTTTCACATCACTTGAATGTGCAACATTTGGAGTCTTTCCCCTTCCTTACACAGATCACTACATCACATGGGCCTCCATACCATTTTGATTATCAAGTACATTCTACAATTTTCGATGAAAGAAAAGGTCACATTAATATGTATGAAAGATGTTCACATTAAATATTTTAAATCTTTGATTTCTCAGATCACGAAATAATCAGCCGCCTGAACAATAGCACTCAACACTGACATATCTCAATTTATTACATCTCCTTTACATCAACACCAAACTCTTAGCCACAATCATTGTGAAGATGGCTGGAATTGTTTTTCACCAAACTGCGTTATCCAAGATGGCAACTATCAGCCATCTTAGATTCCATCCATCCCAACTATGTTGTGAACGCGATATCTCGAGAACAATTCAGCCGATCAACTTCAAATATGGAGGGTGACTTTACATCACTAGCTACCCATCCGTCCTTCCATCCCTCATAACGTCCTTCCGTCCCTCATACCGTCCTTCCATCCCAACCATCTTGTGAACGCGATATCTCAAGAACAATTCAACCGATTAACTTCAAACTTAGCAGATGGCTGGGATCTCAGAAGAAAGTCACTCATTTTTCGGCACAACTATGCCACCGGATGATCTTTCTCGATCACCCTGTCCCCTTTCTTCCATAGACAATTTGCAACATTGTCCTTCACAATTACAATTATATCTCCTTCACATCAACAACACCACACTCCTAGCAACAATTTACCATCACACAAAATATATATGGTGATTATATCCCATGTGTGTGAGAAGCCCATTTCCAGATAAGCTTTTTGGCGGGGGACCTGCTAGCTACTCAGCTTGTTTTCCTTAGTATGCATGGTTAGCCTAAAGATAAGTCTACTTATTAATTTATGCTTATTTCTTTGTTTCAATTGTCAATATGTGAATTGAAATTGATGTGCTGTTTGTTTTAGATGTGGATGAGTATCGTTTAGAGTTAGAAGGTATCAAAGTGCGAGGCAAGAATTGTCCTAAACCAATCAAGACATGGGCACAGTGTGGGGTCAGCAAAAAAATCATGGACACTCTAAAACGGTGAGTACCGAAAAAACTAGAAATACATACATTTATTAGGTTGATTAAGATTAATCTCTGGCTTCACATTTTTTGAGAAAAAAAAAGTTATTTATTTATTTATTTATTTTTTTCTCTTATGTACCGACCTAATATAGCACACGATGCAGTAGTTTAATACAATAAGCAGGAAACCAACAATGTTCTTTGAGTTACACGTCTACTTAACAAGTCAACAGTCTAAGAACAGCATTTTGGGGATACTTTGAGAGAGAAATATGTAAAAAAAAAAAAAATTGTTTTACATTTTTGGGGGTGGGGGGGGGGGGGCAATGAAAAGGGTTGGCCCGGCTCTAAGAAAATTGACACAACAGTGCCTTTAAAGCTAGAAATGTATATTATTCAGCCTTGCTTGTTTGTATACATATATATTGTAAATGGAATAGAAACATGAACTGTAATGGCATGAACCATTAAATTAAGTGAACCATTAAATCACTGGACGTTGAACTTCACGAGTTCAAAAAACTTCAGGCTATACTCATCTGAACAGCCAGAAACGTTTTGATCAAGCCATGATCAGGCCATGTTGAATCGGCCATTCATGATTAACTCACGAACATTTACTAAAAAAAGAGCCAGTCCCAAGGTGTGTTCCATGCCACAAAGATCTAACGGTGAAACATTCTTATGGACTGTATAGATAATATTTTAAGATTGTAAGAGATTCTTTTTATTGAGCAACTACTTTAGAAGATCTTTTTAGTCAGGGAAAAGAAGACTCAGGTTATTTGAGAGAAATTGGTTTGTTGCATAACTTTTAATGTGTGTATGTTTTAATGTGTGGGGCTCTGTGGGGCTCCCGGGGATTGACCTGGGGTGTCGTTGTGCACACTCAAGGTCATGGTAAGAATAGGCCTCAACTCCTCCAAGAGCTTGTCATAAGAGGCGACTAACTGGGGCACCAGTGGGATTCCCGGGTGTGAAAAGGGAGAGGAACCTACCCGTGTGTGAAAAGGAATTGAAACCAAACATTGTGATATGACTGAAATAGTGACGAAAGCGACGTTAAATCATATTCACTCACTCACCCTTTATTGTGTTGGATTACTAAGTTGTAAACTTGAATACTTAGAAATTTGTTTTATCATCGCTATATAGCTGAAATATTGCTGAATGCGATGATAAATCTTTATTTTCTCCCTCTCTCTCCCTCATTCTATATATCAGTAGTACTCGAAGTGTAGGTGAAGTATATGTTTAAATACTTTCTATAGCTATGAACTGTTGATAAAAGGGTGCCCTCGGTGGCCGAGTGGCCTAAGCCGCTTCGCTGGTGACCGCTAGCCTCACACCGATGAACCAGCATGGGTTCGAGCCCAGCTGATCCATGTGTGAAAGTTTGTAAGTTACTTGCCGAAGGGCGGTGGTTCTCTCCGGGTACTCCGGCTTCCTCCACCAACCAAACTGACTGTCACCATATGAGTGAAACAAACTTGAGTGTGACATTAAACCAAATTCCCTCCCTCCTCCTCCCTGTTGATAAAATTTTCAGTCAAAGGCAGAAAAAAGGCAGTTTTAGCTCAGTTACAAACAGATAGATTATTTGCATAAAATCTGTTAATACTATTCTCATTATGTAAAAATCTGCATTCAGGGAGTTTACACTACTACTGTATCTGTAACTTTGGTATTCTTTCCTCTGATATACAACACATTCAATTATTGGTACAGACAAAACTACGAGAAGCCAACCCCTATCCAAGCTCAGGCTATCCCAGCAGTGATGTCGGGGCGTGATTTGATCGGGATTGCTAAGACAGGAAGTGGAAAGACGTTGGCCTTCCTGTTACCCTTATTTAGACACATCCTTGATCAGACTGATCTGGAAGAAGAGGACGGCCCTATAGGTATGTATGTATAATATAGATATACATGTACTATACACTGCTCATGGTAAAAGCTCTAATAATTTTAATTAGCATTCAGTCATCTCCAAATTAACATTTGATCAGCCCCAGATTAACATTCAAACATCCCAGATTAACTTTCAATCATCTTCAGATTAACATTCAATCACCGCCAGATTAACATTCAATCATCCCCAGATTAACATTCAATCATCTTCAGATTAACATCAATCATCCTCAAATTAACATTGATCAGCCCCAGATTAACATTCAATCGTCCCAGATTATCTTTCGATGATCCTCAGATTAACATTCAATCACCGCCAGATTAACATTTAATCATCCCCAGATTAACATTCAATCATCTTCAGATTAACATCAATCATCCTCAAATTAACATTGATCAGCCCCAGATTAACATTCAATCGTCCACAGATTAACATTCAATCATCTTCAGATTAACATCAATCATCCTCAAATTAACATTGATCAGCCCCAGATTAACATTCAGTCGTCCCAGATTATCTTTCGATGATCCTCAGATTAACATTCAATCACCGCCAGATTAACATTTAATCATCCCCAGATTAACATTCAATCATCTTCAGATTAACATCAATCATCGTCAAATTAACATTGATCAGCCCCAGATTAACATTCAATCGTCCCCAGATTAACATTCAATCATCTTCAGATTAACATCAATCATCCTCAAATTAACATTGATCAGCCCCAGATTAACATTCAATCGTCCCCAGATTAACATTCAATCATCTTCAGATTAACATCAATCATCCTCAAATTAACATTGATCAGCCCCAGATTAACATTCAATCAGCCCCAGATTAACATTCAATCAGCCCCAGATTAACATCAATCATCCTCAAATTAACATTGATCAGCCCCAGATTAACATTCAATCATCCCCAGATTAACATTCAATCATCTTCAGATTAACATCAATCATCCTCAAATTAACATTGATCAGCCCCAGATTAACATTCAATCGTCCCAGATTATCTTTCAATGATCCTCAGATTAACATTCAATCACCCCCAGATTAACATTCAATCACCCCCAGATTAACATTCAATCATCCTCAGATTAACATTCAATCATCTCCAAATTAACATTCAATCATTATCACTGTCGATATTAACATTTAATCCTTCCCAGATTAATATCAAGTCAAGTCAACTTTATTACGCCCAAGGCCACCGGGGTGGCATGTGAGAGATATAATACAGCATTTGGGACAAGATGGTGGTACAATGATTATATCCAACCATCACCAAATCACTGTCCATGTTAGCATTCAATCATCCCCAGATTAACATTCAATCATCCCCAGATTAACATTCAATCATCCCCAGATTAACATTCAATCATCCCCAGATTAACATTCAATCATCCCCAGATTAACATTCAATCATCCCCAGATCAACATTCAATCATCCCCAGATTAACATTCAATCATCCCCAGATTAGCATTCAATCATCCCCAGATTAGCATTCAATCATCCCCAGATTAGCATTCAATCATCCCCAGATTAACATTCAATCAACCCAAGATTGCAATTCAATCACCCTCACATTTTGGATGCACTCATTTTGAATCAAATTAAAAACAGAAAAGCCAACTGAAGACAGCTAGCGCCTGCTGTGACCACAAAAATAGACTGGCGTGGTTCCAGCAGCATCCCATACAAGACAGCGCCTGACATGGACGGCTATGACATTTGAAATGCCATTTTTGTATACTTGACAGATGGGCATGGCATGCCGTCCTTTTTTGCATGTTGTTTGCCCATTCCTAGTTTTACTCAATATTGAGGAGCTCCCCAACCTAAAAACTGTCCACAGCTGTGCCTGTCCATCTGTCAGCTAGTCATCTAGCTAGCCAGTTTGTCAGCCCGCTGCTGTTGGAAAGTTTAACTGCGAGATCTCACCCAGCATATCTGTACATCCGTCTCTAATTCTTTTCCCTTTTATTTTTCTCTCTGCAGCCCTGATTTTGACTCCAACCCGAGAGCTGGCCATGCAGATATCCACAGAGTGTAAGAGATTTGCCAAGGCGTTAAACTTGAGGGCTGTCTGTGTGTACGGGGGTACTGGAATATCGGAGCAGATAGCCGAATTAAAGAGAGGCTGTGAGATAATCGTCTGTACTCCAGGTCGGATGATAGACATGCTGTCAGCTAACAATGGTGTGTATCATGAGGGAAAATACCTGTAAACGATAGCTTTTCTTGATCACTAAAGTCTGAGCATGTGTTGATATGTTTAAATCTTTTTGACTCTCCAGCGAGAGATTTAGGGAGAACAATTTCATGAGAGTTGTAACATTATCAGGTTAGGGCGATCCCGCTATCTAAAATGGAGGTAAAAAAGGTTGTTTTTGCTCAATAACTTTTGATTCCTTCTTGAGCAATGCTCCAAAACCTCAGGTGCATTATTCTGTCTGTTGTTCTATGTCCTAAAATTAATTTGCCATTTGAAGAACCAGTCAATATTGTTTCAACAGTGTGACAGGTATTTGGCCTATTATTATGCAAATTAGATACATGTAGATGACAATTTTTTTATTTTTTTTACTACCATTAGATGGGGATATATGTCTGTGTGCGCCTCAAGACAATTTTGCTGTATTCATTATGTAAACTGATTTACTGAGCGTACACAACATTTTTTACCTCCATTTTCGAGAGCAAGATCGTCCTAACCTGATTATAGCAATGACACACATTATGCCTGTCCATTTTATCTTAGAATGAACAATTCAGACTCTCTACTGCATCATGCGAGTCATTCAGTGAATAGGCAATTTCAGCGGTCTATATGATAAAACTCCTTGTAAGAAAATCTTGTGATGCATCAATTGGGTACATGACATTCCATTGCTCTGGAACTTAGATCATAATATGGCCTTCCCCATCATTGTATGAAAAACTGATGTTGATATATGTTGTAAATTATTTAAATTATTTATGTCAGTCCCAGCACTAGCATGTTACAAACTGCCAGCACTAAGGTGGTTAGATAGACAATTCATGTCATGATTTAATTCATTGCTGCAATGTGTTATGTATGAATCTGATAGAGTTTGAGTATTCCACACATGTCGTTTTAATTCCCATCTTTTCTCTGTTTAGGACAGGCATGTGTCAGCTTTATTATTGCATCTGCTACTTTGTAACTGCAGTTCTCTTTTAGTGCTGAGATTGTGCCCCCTGTGTTTGGTGCTGTACAATATCAGGTAGTGACCAGAAGCATATTAGCTGGCAATGACAGAATTGAAGAGGCCAAATCTGACACACAAGCATATCATTGATACATTGTCCTTTCACATACCATACATGTTCTCTCTGTTGTAGCTGAAATGGTTTTAGGTCAGCACGCAATGTTGGATGAGGCCATCCACACTTGATTCCTTGTTTCCCATCAGCTGTCTGCATGTCATTTTGCTTATCGCCTGTTTTATTGTTCCCCGCTACTTAGTAGGGGGGGATATTAGAAACACCGGTGTCCGTAATTCCGTAAGATTTTCTTGTCCGGACAATAACTCGTGAACGATTTAACCGATCAACTTCAAACTTGGGGTGTGCCTTGACATTGGCGAGAGGACGGTTGGGATTGTTTTTCAGCAATGTGCGTAATCCAATATGGCCGCCGTCAGCCATTTTGGATTATAAGCAGTACGATCTTAGATTTTCTTGTCCGGACAATAACTCGTGAACGATTTAACCGATCAACTTCAAACTTGGGGTGTGCCTTGACATTGGTGAGAGGACGGTTGGGATTGTTTTTCAGCAATGTGCGTAATCAAATATGGCCGCCGTCAGCCATTTTGGATTATAAGCAGTTCGATCTTAGATTTTCTTGTCCGGACAATAACTCGTGGACGATTTAACCGATCAACTTCAAACTTGGGGTATGCCTTGACATTGGTGAGAGGACGGTTGGGATTGTTTTTCAGCAATGTGCGTAATCTAATATGGCCGCCATCAGCCATATTGGATTATAAGCAATTGGAACTTAGATTTTCTTGTCCGGACAATAACTCATGAGCGATTTAACCGATCAACTTCAAACTTTGTGTGTGCCTTGACATTGGTGAGAGGACGGTTGTGATTGTTTTTCAGCAATGTGCGTAATCTAATATGGCCGCCGTCAGCCATATTGGATTATAAGCAGTTGGATCTTGTCCGGACAACAACTCGAGAACGATTCAACCGATCTACTTCATATGTGGGGAGTGCCTTGACATTGTTGAGAGGAGGATTAGGATTGTTTTTCAAGGACGTGCTTGATCCAATATGGCCACCGCCGCCATCAGCCATATTGGATTATAAGCAATTGGAACTTAGATTTTCTTGTCCGGACAATAACTCATGAACGATTTAACCGAGCAACTTCAAATTTGGGGTGTGCCTTGACATTGGTGAGAGGACGGTTGGGATTGTTTTCCAGCAATGTGCGTAATCTAATATGGCCGCCATCAGCCATATTGGATTATAAGCAGTTGAATCTTGTCTGGACAATAACTCGAGAACGATTCAACCGATCTACTTCATACCTGGGGAGTGCCTTGACATTGTTGAGAGGAGGATTAGGATTGTTTTTCAAGGACGTGCTTAATCCAATATGGCCACCATCGGCCATACTGGATTTCATTGGATTTTAAGCAGTTTGATCTTGTCCGGACAATAGCTGGAGTACGATTCAACTGATCTACTTCAAACTTGGGGAGTCCCTTGACCTTAGTGAGAGAACAGTCATGTATTATGTTTTATGGATGTGCATAATCCAATATGGGTGCCATCTGCTGTATTAGATTATGTTAAGCTCATCAGCGATATCTCCATTTTCAAATCATACTCTTATCAATGATATGAGATATCATCGACCCCAAAAAATCGACCATAGAGGTCCATGGCCCCCGCAGCAGCAGCGCCAGTTATGGTGGATGTAATCCACCATAACTGGTGCTGCTAGCGGGGGACATGGACCTCTATGGTCGATTTTTTTCATTATTTTAATTTAATTTCCAGTTTTTCCTGCTTTGATGGACTTTTCAAGCACAATTTTTCGCCTTGAAAATTTTTACGCCACCCTCATTTCACTCAACAACATTGAAGACATCAAATCTGACAATGGAAATGGCAAGATCAACAAACATAGTAGGCTCCCCTTGAATGGCCCCTCAGGGGAGGTAACTCATGTTTAAACATTCCAAAATATGCCTGCCGAAGGATGTCAGCCCAATTTATTTCTGAAATAATGAGTAATGAATAATGAAAAGTAAGATCCCGCTCTCGTCACTTTTGAAAAACAACCTGATTGGAAACAAGGATTCAAGTGGCATAGCCTAAGCTGTGATCAACCAACAACATTCCACCTGACTCGTGGAGTTAACTTACCAGTCAAATCTCACCATTGGCTAAAACTGGAATGAAGTGACTGTATCATGCATAGATTCCTTCTTAATTACAAAACAGTGACACAAATAAATTCCTGGCGAACCAACTAACCTTTTCTATTGAGATGATGTCAGAGATACACCACCTATAGATATAAATGACACTCAGTCTGAAAGTGCAGCTACAAAAGATGAGAGCAGTGTGAGATGTGCAAAAGCATGAACAGGCCTCAATTTCAATTTAAGGTGGTAACCTGGTCTCAATTTAAGGTGGTAACCTGTTTTCGGGTTGCCTGGAGGTTGCCATATGAAAAATAATGGTAACCCATTTTCAGGTCCCCATAATTTTGACATAATATGACAATAGGTTAATAATTATGCAATAGGTTGCCATAGGTTACCAGTGTAGATTTCATGGTAACCTGTTGAGAGGTTACCATCAGCACTCCTTAAATTGAGGCCTGCAAATGAATCATACCCTTCATCATCAGACTGATCTTTACTAAGAAAATAAGTGACTGAACAATTGCATGGAACACTGTAAAGGTGTATGTGGATGCTGGCAGGGTGGGTATTGGGTATGGAAAGTGCTTGTGTTGTAATCAGGCATGGAATACACATGTGTAGGGTTTGTAAATCTTGAGACGTGCCTGTATGTATTGTCTTTTCAAATTGATCAGCAGATAAATTTGAAATTGTGTTAGTGTATCAATTCTCATCAAAATTTAGTTTTCTTGGGCTATCCAAAAACTTCAAGGTTACTTTGATCTCAAAAGATATGATCAGTGAAATATTTATGTTCATCCACATTTTGCCTGACGTGATTTACGATGTATACTTTATGGATCTATGGCAAACCTATGTTGACCTTTGACCTGACTATTTTGTAGGTCGGGTGACAAACTTGAGACGATGTACCTATGTTGTCCTAGATGAGGCTGACAGAATGTTCGACATGGGATTTGAACCACAGGTGAACCTGAACTTCCTATCTTCATACACCGGTCAACTTCTCTTTTCACACTTAGAATTAGCCTTGAAAGATTGGACCACGAAAAGCATTAAAATCTGAGGTGTAAATTTCATTCACAAACCATAGATGAGCCAATCAGAACATACTCAATGACTGTTTGTAGGGTGACGTACTCTCCCAGTAGTTATGTCGTTCCTCCTAATATGTCGGTAGAGGTGGCCAGATGAATAGGACAACCCAAAATTCAAATGGATTCGACGTCAATGTTATTTTGTGTCTGTTTATAAATTATTTTGAACAGAGCCAAATGGGCTGATCTATCAAGGCTAATTTGTAGTGTGAGTGAAGAAGTTAACTTGTTTATGAAGATGCAACTTCCACGCTTCATGTAAATTGTCAATTAACTTCGAAATTGTTGCAAT
>JAVTVY010046891.1:0-22763 GCA_036873755.1 Hanleya hanleyi
ACCCGCCCCAGGAGACATCTGGAGCGGAATCATTTTCCGTTTTGGATGTCCCCCGAGGTGGCTTGCTGGTCCTGTAAAACTCACCAATCCAGCCTGTGTTTTACGTTAAAACACGGGCTGGAACCGGGACATGAATCCATGGAGGAATGGGCCCTCACGGACACTCGGTGGTGGAACTGGCTGGCCCTCTTCCATGGATTCCTCCACACTCTGATGCCAATCTTGGGAGTCCGGACATACCCAGAATTATTGGGATATGTCCGGGCTCACATGTTGTATCCAGAAGACCCCTGTCTTCGTCCCGCAGTCACCCGGCAGACTATTATGATGGGGTTTGACATGGCTTGCGGGACGGAGCCAGGGGAATATCTGTTGGGTCCCCCAACCTCGGTTGGTGCTCTGATGGACTGGCGAATACTGGCCAGATTACTGGCCATTCTGCCAGTCCATCTGAGGGAGGAGTTCCAGCGGCTAGAAAGGCCAATGGACTCCTCGGGTCTGGACAACCCTTTGTGGGTTGCTCAGGCTCATCCGCCCCCGAGGTTGGTGACTCACATTGCCACCTGGATGTCGTCCTCGGTCGCCTCCACGTAAGTATACCTTGGAGGCCATCGGGGACGAGGTCGGAACAGTACACCTGTTGCGCACCCCGGTGGTAATGGAACATGTGGTGTGCAATCTTGTCTTCCCGGGGAGCTGGAAGTCTAAATCCATAACCGCGCTCCTCGGGGATCCAAGAGTGCACACCACATATGGACTGCACCCCCACCAGGCCAGCCGTCCTGTGGACCAGGGAACGAAGAATAGACTTCAGCAATTCGTTCGGTCCCCAGGATGTGTTGGTCTGGGGGAGGTCGGTCTGGATTACGGGGACCATGAGTCTGCCGTGGAGCGCCGGTGTCAGGACAACTTCCTGAGGGAAACCCTGCCACTGGCGCTCCAGCTGAACCTCCCGGTCGTCATTCATTGCCGGGAAAATACCCGGAGGGGTGGCTGCCGGGACGGCGAAGGGCGGACCATGGCCCTCGATGATCTTCTGGGGATCTTTGGGGAAACACTACCGGCTACGCATCCGGTCCATGTGCACTGCTTCCTCGGGAGCCCTGCTGCCCTCGAGTCTTGGCTCAGTCGCTTCCCAAATGCAATATTTGGGGTGAGCGCCCGGGCCTTGAACTGCGAGGACACCAGGGCTGCTGTTCAGGGATTGTCCATGGATCGATTGCTGATAGAGTCCGACGCGCCGTACCAGTCTCCTCCAGGATTTCCGCGCATCAACACCCCCTGGGGTGTGTGGCCCGTTGTTCAATGGGTGGCCGGGGTGAAAAATTTGCCACCCCGGCTGGTCGCGGAGATAACCCGGCGGAACGCCTGCCGATTCTATCATCTTTCGGCATAGGGCGTTGCGCCGGGTGGTCTCCGGAACACGGGCTTAGCACTCCAGGGGAAAAACAGGATTGGGATGGGTCTTGGTATGGGGGTCCTGGGCGGGGGGACGCTGGTAGGCGGTCTTCCCTCTGGGGCCTCACATCTATTTCTCAGGACTCATCCCAGGAGAAAACAGATGGGGAGGGGGCGGGTGATTTTTGAGAATGGGGCCTTTTGGAGGGAGAAAGCTAGTAGGCAGTTCTCTCTCTTTAGCCTCATATTCTGGTGAATATTTTATAAGTTGTTTTATTCACACACACTGAGTACAAAAGGGGAGACACTTATTGCCTGTTATGGCTACTGATATCAGCCTCAGCTTTTCATAATAGCTGAAAATAAATTGAGGAGATTTACAGGAACTAAAGCTTTAAAGTTTCTCCTTTTTTGTCGCCCTTTAGGATTACATAGCCCTTTTTATTGGTAGGTGCCAATTCTAGGCCTAAATATTTGAAAGGCCGTTGAAGGATCTTAAAGAATTGGTGGGTTGGGTGACTTGTCGGCTCCGTGCTCAGCGTGTGTGGTTGGCTCCAGGCTAAATGGCTGACGAGCCATCTAAATTTTGAGGAGGGAGGGAAAAAGGCTGCTAGGCCTTGGAGTACATTTCTTAAGGTTAATTTTTATGGGTAGCTTTTGGATTTTCCACTGGGGCAGCTAGTAGGCATGCCCCGGTGGGGGGGAAGGGGGGTGTTCAGTAGCCTCGCGGTCTGCTAACAGACTGAAGTTGAGGTTTAGAAAGAAAGAAAGGAAGTAGAGTATTTCTCTGAATCTGTGAAAAACAATTTTAGTGTGTTTAATAATGCATCATTTTTAGTGCAGAGATAGGGAAGTTTTAGTGTCAGCATTTTTGAGGCTGGCGCAGCTTATTTTTAAGTGCAGGCCATGCTAGGCAGAAATGCTGGAGTAATGGGAACTGCACCATTTTAAGTGTAGCATAAGGTTTAGGAATATCCGGGAGTTTTTAGCGACCTATTTTAAAGTTAGGACAGTTAGGGTAGGGATAGGGCTGGATGTAAAAGAAGACGATAAAAAAGGCTGGAAGGCTGGAGAAAACCCACCCCAAAAATCAGGAGGGGGAAGGGTGTGGTAGTGGTTGGACTAGGTCCGCTGAGATCATGTTGAACCAGCGAATATGGCCGGGAAGTCCCGAAGACCCTCAGCCAATGAAAAGCTAGAAGGCTGACAAAGGGAGATCGGAAAGAACGTGCTTGAAATCTCCCCAGTCGACCACACCCAGCCGTACTGAAAGGAGGTACTATACACAGCCGGAGGGACTTTGCAAGAACTATTATACAGGTAAGCCTGCCGCATCTTCTCCCGGACCGAGTACTACTTCAACATAAACAAAAGCAAATCTGAGATATGTAAGAGTCAAACGAGAAATCATCTTGGGCAAGAGTCGGGCCTAGCATTAAGTGTATGCCCCAGGGAGTGGGACTTTCAAAAGTTTTCAGTCGAGCATGTCTTACCACAACAAATCTGATAACCCACAGTGAAGGAAACGCAATTCGATGAGGCTTTTGTGGGGATTCACATCAATATTTTGCTACATGGGACTTCGCGTGCATAAGGATTTATGTTGTGATTCAGTTTGATTAAAATTTATCTAAGCGTGGTGATTAATTGTATTTGAGGTTTTGGTGGGGATTCACTTCATTATTTCGTTCATGGGGATAGGGCATTATAGCAATTCAATAACTGCTATTTGCTAAGTCCCCAATACATCGTCGAGGTTGGGAGGAGAGTTCGCTTGATTCCTGCATTGAAGAAATTGGCAGATTTTTGTGCTATATTACAGAAAGAACGGGTACATTTTGAACAATCGTATATCCAATTGATGCAATTGATAATCGCGATTCAGAATAATGTGATCATTTGCCGATTCTTAAAGAAAAATCAGCATTATTACCGTCACACACCAAGAGTTTAAACGTCAGATATCACTCTATGTATAATGGGTCAAATTTTGGTCTGAGTCGCTCTCCATTACCAATATTTGATCGTCTGGCTCTTTGTTGGTCCCGATCGTCATTTCGTGGGATTCTTATCTCAGTAACCAATTTTTGAAAGTGAAACACAATTGAAAACGTAATCCCCAGACAGACTGCAGACATTACGAACCATTCGCAACCGTGAGTCGGTCCAATGAACAGAAATCCCGATAAACTTCTCGGCCCTTTCCGCTTCGACGTTGGCTGTTGAGCCCAAGTCCCACTTAGGCGAATTCCTTTACGAAGCTTGACGATTTAAGATCGTAAGTATTGGTAAGATTCTGGCAAGCTATTCGTAAAGACATTCGCCATGATTCGTAAGCCATCGCTTCAATTCGTAAGAAAATCGTCGCCTCGGTTTATCGCCGCGCCAATTTCAAAATGTTCAAAAAATTCGCCAAGCAATGCGATTTTGCCTTAAGTCTCAAATATTCGTAATTTTATCGTAAATAATCGTAAGTCGTCGTAACTATGCATCGTAATTAAGTCGTAATTTAATCGTCTTATTGGTAACAGCTCCGTTAATAATCGTTAAGTGAAAAATAAATACTAATAGTTACGATAACTTACGACAGGAAACGATGGTATACGAATTAATCGTAAACATTTGATCCAAACTGTCATAACAACGTCGTAAATCCTTCGTACGTATTCGCAAGACATCGTGAAATAATGGCAAGTAGTCGTTTGCACTTCGTAAATGTTCGCAAATACATCGCACATATTCGCAACTGTATCGCACTGATTCGCCTTAAGGACTCGAGGCCCGGGGTAGCGCTTGATACTAGACACCCTCGTGCATTCTGTCTCATTTCATCACAACCACTTCACATACATATATATGTTTTATATGGTTGGAAAGATCATGATTTGGGCGTTCCAAATAAAGTAAAAATTTAATTCTTACGTTTATTTCACCGGTTTTGTTGCAGTTAGAAAACAGTTATTTCATAAAAATAATGTCTTTTTTATATCGCTAATTTCACCTATTATTTTACAAGTAACGAGTCCGAGATTTTACATGGCGATAATAAATCTTTCAAACCAAACAAGTGTGTCTCAGTTTCTTTTTTAAACTCTTAGAAAAAGTTTGAGAGCGTTGTAAAGTCTATTTTTTGAAACAAAATGAAAGTCTATTTCAAGTTCCAATAACTTCAAAACAAAGCAACATTTTGAAAAACTGAGACACTTTCGTTCGGACTGTAATGTATATATTATGCTCCCCAAAAATTGACATGATCGGATGAAAAATAGAGAAGTTATTAGCAAGTTTGTATGTACCAGCTGTGTAAAAAAAGATGTCGGATATAGACCGTAAACAAAAATAATCTACTTTTCAGATGATATTCTGTAATTATTATTCGCTACTTCATGATAATGACGCAATATTCTCACACAACATATAGGGATTATAGACCAAACGTTCTTTAATCACTTTGGAACAATATATTTTGAGAAAGTGTAGAAAACCAGTCACGAAGAAGAATTTTTATGCTGGAATATGCCCGTTGGTCAGTTTTCACGCCTTCCGAAATCCCTCACCGCGGGTGATTGAGTAGACGTCGAGCATTCTATAGAAGGCTTACAGAGATGTGATTTGCGGCAATTGGACATTCATGGATTTAATTGCCGACTGAAAAGGTCTAGCTCAAGGAAAGAGAAGAAAACAGGAACTGGTCAGTCTACAGACCTCAAACGGGAAAAAACTGGCAGCGGCCATTTCCGGTGTGGAGTTAAAAAACTTTACTATTATCGCGAAAGTATACAATTTGCGGGAATAATGTTTGCCTTTTTTATAATTATATGTACGATGGTGAATACGTAAAGTATTTATTTTGAATGAATACCTCACTTTCTACATTTGCCGCATGTATAATGCGATAATGCAGTATGAAGTAATACTGAATCGGAGGTATATATGACCGAACAGCAGGAGTCGTGTAATAATGTTTATCAAAGTTTCTTTTTGCCTGCATGCGTGTCCTACTAATCTTGTAACGTGTTATTCCCATGATTGTGTTGGCAAGTAAGATATGTTGATATAATGTCAAGTGAGATATTATGAAAAACATTACGCAAATTCGCAATATATATATCTGCATATACCACATGCTTTCCGGAAATGGTTGACCACCTGAGCAGTGTGTTTGTATTTTTTTATTTTGTCATGTGGCGCGAAAACACTGAGATAGACCATATAATTTCCTGTTCAATTAAGGATTGGCTGTGATTTTTTTTACGTTCATTGGGGTATGAACTTAAAAACCGCTGTGCAAACTTTGTATGATCCCGCCGCGTAGCGGATCATACAAAGTTTGCACAGCGGTTTTTAAGTTCATACCCCAATGAACGTAAAAAAAATCACAGTCAATCCTTATAATTAAATTAATCAAGCAAAATTAATCCAATAAGAGAAGAAATTGAATGTGAAACGAACGAATTCTTCCGTTTAATTCTTGTAACAGTACAAAACACTGCGCGTATAAATACAGTCAACAAAGTTCGTAACTCCTAGCAACGTCTCAGTGCACGCGCACCTCACTCGGTCGGCCTAGCGCGGTTCAAACAGTTTTCAGTTTGACAGTTTGTTGCACATTGTGTATGGAGCCATTAGAGGGAAAACTTCTCAGTCAAGGATAATTATTTAGGTCAGGAAAACTGAAACACACAAGAAATTCTGCGAAGGAAGAATGAGATATGAAACCACGCAGAAGAGGAGAAATTGCTCGAGTTGAGTTGGCCTTGCCGGGAATATTCCATTCAGAGCCGACTGATCAGCCGACTGGGCGATGAATTTTCTTGCTGTTTTACCGCGCCCCGGGTAGGCATACGGAGGACGATTTCCCTGATCAATGTGTTGTTCTGAGCTGGGAAAAATTCTCTGTCGCAGTTTATAACGGAACTTTCTTCCTGTCGGTATCCGTTCAGATCAATAATGTGACGAAACTCTTATCATTCATCGCCTGTACCCGTCATGCACACGTGGACTGTAGTGTAATCGAGGGAGTGTGCCGTGTTGTGTTCGAGCGGACGCATAAATTTGCGTGATATCAGACAGGAAAAGTGAAAATTTATATTCTTTCACAGATTTCGAAATGTATACAGTTCTGGTGAACTGATTGCAGCCTTTATGAACAGCGATTGAACGATGATGTTGCACTCGTAGGCCACCTAGCAGGTTTTGTGGAATCAACATTCTGTAACACCCCCCCTCATGACTGGATGGATTTTATCGGACATCTGCAGTACGGAACGATATTTGTTGCATACATCCGCTTATCGTGGCAGTCCGTATAATTTGTCAATTTTTGTGTTTGGTTTCGTGAGAGAGGACGATATATTCCCTTTGATTTCCATCAGTGCAAAACTCCCCCGCACCACAACAGTGAAAGCCGGTAGATGAAATTCCACTCCACGGGAACGGTAACGAATGAATGGAATATCTTACCAAACTCTCAGGTAGGATGTGGGTTTCAGGAGTTCACCGGGTGTGATAATTTCTTTATAATGATTTGTGATAAAAGTGGGTAAGCGAAAACCTAATGTCAAGATCTCGTTTAAGGTCACGGAGATGTCCATTTATTGCTGATCAGCTGATTTCCATGACAGACAGACATTATCTTGGCTCTTTTCTCTTCGAAATTCTTGTAATTTTATAAACAATTTTCTCAATACAAATAAATATTTAAATTGACTCTTTCCAGTTGGTTTTAGAGTTTTCTGTTGGTATTATTTGAGCAATATTATGCACTAAAATCTGAATCGATTTACACTACGTCCAGTGATCCAGTGCTATTTATAGCAAAACAAGTAGTGCAGTTGTAGGCGTGGCATATCATATTTTTAGATTCATTGAAGTATGAACCGAAAAATTTAGTACTAATCAGCCAATCAAATCGCTGGATTTACGAACAATACGGGGGGAATTTAATTATTATTTTGTAAACGATGGCGGCTTTGGCATGAATGTAGTAGAAAAACAACTAATTATAATAAATGAGCCCAGCGTGCGAATTGTGTGTATTGCAGTGACAAGTAATTAGCCAAGGTGCGAAGTCACAGCATGCGATAACACCGACTGTGAGTAATGCGCGCTAATCCCCACAGGGCAGAGTTCTTCCACAGACAGTGAATTTTTGAGAGCTAAAATTTCACGCTTGCAAACATTTTTTAAGGAAAATAACAGAAACACTTGATAGGTTTTTTCTTCAACTTTTGAAATATGCAAAGAAAAAAATATCGATAGTTTGAGCCTATTCCCCGGGCCTCGAGTCCTTAATTTGGGTGCGAATATCGCTAACTGTCGTAAAAGTGTCGTATTTCTTTGTAACTTCATCGCAAACAGTGGTAATTATTCGTAAAACATGTCGTATCTATTCCCCCCAAATGACGGGAAAACCGGCTTTTGTAAAGCGATTTATTATGAAACATTACGACCAATACATCGCAAAGTTTCGAAAACAACTTCGCTTAAGTGGGACCTGGGCTTTACCGGTCGTTCATAATCCTGTCTCGCGATAAACTGACTTAGGAAGTGATTATTCGCCGTGAACTCTATGTTCGGATTAGCAAATATTAGCCAAAACACTACACGAAAATCTTGATTTGAAATTATTTAACATAATGAATGAATGTAAGGTGAATATAACTGTTATATTTGCAAAAGTTTAAACGGACACGTAAATATTAACATATGCGGATATAATTTGTTTGGTGTTTTAATAGAAAGACAAAAGTATAGACAATTGTATTAAAAATGACAGTCAACACAGAAAATATATGGATGATACTGTATTACCAACTTTAGTAAATAAATATCGTTGCTTCATCATTTGCCAGCGCTTGTAAATGTGCATCATTTGCCACATATTTTACAAGAAGTCCGATTTCACTTATTTACGCCATACATTTGCTATTATATTAACCATATGTGAACATTATATATTGCAGCTTGGACAGGGCCTTATGACACAGCACGACGTACACAGGACAAAGATATGCAAATAATTATATTATGTGCAATTATATATGCCACACTGGAATATCAGGTGTAAATTAAACCGATTAATTTGAAGACTTTTAATAACAGGACTTGAGTTGATAAATATTTCGGTTATATTTCACACTGTGAGATATATATACTTCGCAAGAAATTAAATGTAACAATAATAATCACCATATATTCTCTACTGTATAGAATGGTGGCTCATATAATTAATATATGAGCAAATTTATACTACATAGACAAATTCAATCAAACAAATGAATTTTGTTAACTAAACATTCACTAGACAGCAAACATAATCTCACAGTTGAATAACATTTGGTAGCCTGATACAAACAGCTGAAGGTTATGGAATGTAATCGTTTTATTCACAACGTTGTGCCATCCATGCGAATTATTATTGCATGCTCCAGTAAAATCAAAGATAGGTATTATTTAAGTGTATCAGTTGTCTCACATAGACGGAGCACATTTCGATAGCATTTGATGACGGGCGTCTATGGTGAACGTTACCAAGATGGGCATGTCGATGCTAAACGTTAAAATATAATTTTATCGAATTGCTAATATAATTTTATCGAATTGCTAATAAATGCTTATAGTTAACCAGTCATGGTCCTGGCATAAATAGTTTAGTTAACACTTCCCCTATCGAAACGGAATATAGAATTTGGCATAATTGAACACAAACAATTATCATAGCCCATCAGATAGTGAAAGGCTTTCCAGACAATATACATGTATGCATGATCGAAGTTCATCAACTTTGTATATACGGGTTTTTCTTATATAGTGCGGGTTTAACACAAGGCAACCTGTATTGATATACAGAAATCAGGTATTTAATACATTGTTAATAAGAGCGCTTCATTATTTACAAGTCTGGGGTGTTTATCGTTTATGTATGCCTAATACAAGTACATTAATTCCTTCTTGAAAATCCAAAATCGATTATGAAAATCCTCTATATATCATTCCCGGAAATCATATCTGGAAAACATGATTTTGAAAAAAACAATGAGCCTGAATGGGCTGGGCAAGTCGATTGGTACGCTCATACTATTCAGCTTGTATCACTGACGTCCCTACTCTCCTCGTTCCCCCCGCTGATTCACATCGCCAAGTTCGCGCCTCTTGGCCGTAAGGGGGCGCTCTGCACAGGCCAACCACCAATGACCAATGAGTATCATTCTTACGGAAGAGTCTTGGCAATATGAGTTGTCTCCCTTTTCAAACGTTCATATGACGTTTACGGCAAAACTAACAATAAACGGACGGCAAAACAGCCCTAATTACGTTAATTTCTGAGTTAAGAGTGAACAGATTTTTGGATAACTTCCTCCATTGTTTAGTAAGGTTTCGTGAACTGATTGCAAACATTTGTTCATGATACCTTCAAATAATTAACAAATAAATCCCTGTAAATGTTGTTAATATCCCACTGATAAGACCACTCTTTATCGTCATGAGTATATAACGAGATCAAGCTGCCTAGAATGGTAACGTAAAAACACCGTTTAATTGTTTCAGATTTTGAATTGAATGTTGACTGTAATAACGACGGGGAAAAGTTCCTTTGAGAGATGCGGTAATAGGGCGTGTCGCTGTCAAAATATTGGCATGGGCTCCACATTACGTGAGAGTCGTGATCTCACTATCATGAAGGCATGACGTAATTTCGACCACGTGAGGTAGTTAGCCAATCGTGGTTAGTATGAGGAATCTGGTTATCTCCGAGCTATTACGGCACGGCGATTGGGTAACCAGATAAGATTACGGCCAAGAGGCGCGAACTTGGCGATGTGAATCAGCGGGGGGAACAAGGAGAGCAGGGACGTCAGTGATACAAGCTGTTTATCAGCGTAGTCGATTGGGTACAAGACAGATTTAATACGTAGAGTTTAGCCAGAGACCATAACATAAAATTTGTTGTACTGTCCCTAGTTTAACATAATTTTATCTGTCAGAAAGTTCATATCTGACAAGGTTTGTTAATTATTTAGCTTGCTGGATTCAAAGATCAATCGTGATTATTTAATGATTGGTGTCTAATCATTTTGTTGTACTGGCATATTGTTAGCCTGTTAATCTGTCTGTAGGCTAGACTTGAGCAAACATGTAGGAGGCTTAATATATTTCTCAACTTCTTATCTGATGCCTCCTCTTCTAAAGACACAATTGTGGCTGATGAATCCAAACTGTATTTCGTCACTGAACTTGTAGCGATTAGTGGTGAAATGACTTGTCTGGAGAAGGTTTTTAAATAAGAACAATATCCATTTGTTCGAATATATTCAATATTTAACAATGACCACGGTCACCTGGAATTGTAACAGAAAGATGAATTAGAATACATAGTATACATAGTTATAACAGTAATGCATGGTAATAATCCTCTATCTCCTCCCAAGTCTTTGGCATGTCCATGATGAACGGGAATTGGATGTGACGAAGACTGATGTCTATCTGATATTCTAATTATTAAAGAACTGAAAACAAAAGAAGCGCAAACTATGGCTTGTAATATCAACACAAAGGACTGACACTGCCCTGCCATTTGAATGTTCCAGCTACAGTTCACATAGTCTAACTCATATCCTAGTTTGAATGCCAGGCCGGTACACGTGTTGCTCGGCTAGAACGCCTGGGCGCAGCAGCAGGCATAGGGTCAACTGGGTGTGTAGTTGAGGGATGGACTTCTGCGACCTTGGGGACTGATGGCGGAGAGTCCATGGGTATAGCAGACTGGTGTGTCACATGCTGTGGGCCAGGGTTGGTTTCGTCGAAGACCAATTGGCGCTTCTCAGGGATAGGTTTGAGTGTTGAGGCAGATGGCTTGGAAATTACTGGTGTTTGCAGCCTCACTGAACAGGGTGATACCGTCGGCGGACTTGAGGGTGTAGCACTGAAGGTCATGGACGGTGACGTCGTCGTTGTTGAACGTGGGGCCGCGATGACTGGAGTTGGTAAGTTTCTAACCTTGTCCTCGACGGTCGTACTTGGAGTCTGTGTTGGTGCATACCTTCCAAACGCAATGTCTCTGTCAATATCCAATTTAGGTGAAGGTATCTGGACAGGCATGTATTTGCGAAGGAATTTCCTGATGCGTAGTTTGACCCTTCCAGACCCATCCACCTTTATCACATATTCAAATTGCCGAACTTCAATGACGATGCCAGTCTTATCCCATTCAAGGGGATGTTGCCCCACCTGATTCTGGATGCGGACATAGTCACCAATAACAAGTGGTGAAAGCCTTTTGGTGTGTTCAGACCACCGCTCTGCTTCTCTCGTGTGGCGGTTGCGTAGCGCCTGCTCTCGATCAGCCAGGGTGCCATGCCAGGTGTCGTGAGGCTTATATCTTCCAGGAAGGATTGGGATGAAGTCTCTAATCGGATGTCCAAATACGCACATCGCTGGGGACAACTTTGTATCTCTGTCGGGGGTGTTTCTGTACTGGAGCATCGCACGTTGGAATGCATCTGTGTTCAAATTACCATTCGAACCAGTGTTGTCAGTGATGATACGCTTTACAGTCTTGACGCCAACTTCGGTTCAACAGTTGCTATGGGGATAAGCTACCGATGAGAGTCGGTGATGTACACCCCAGTCCTTGAGGAATTGTCGAGTAGCTGCTGATGTAAACTCAGGGCCGCCATCAGAGGCGAGTTCATCAGGGATTCCAAAGGCAACAAATGTGCGCCGTAGGCAAGTGATGAGTCCATCTGCGCCGTTGGAAGATCTTTCAACTATTGGCCAGTTAGAGTATCGGTCAACCACAACAAAGTAGTTTACTCCCTTGTAATGAAAGAAGTCTGCGCACACATATTGGAACGGGTAGTCTGGCGACGTTAACGGTGTCGGTGGGGAGCTTGGATTAGAAGGAGCAATGCGATTGCAATGATTGCACCCGGCTCGTATGGCTGTGATCGCTGGAGTGACGCCGGGCCAGAAAATAGTCGCCTCAGCTCTCGATGTCATGGAGGTAACTCCTTGGTGTGCAGCATGCAGAACAGCTAAAACTTTCTGTCTGAGGGAGGGAGGTATGACTACTCGATCTTTGTAAAGTACCACACCATCGGCAGTATAAAGGTCATCTCGGAACTGAAAGTACTAACGTAGAGGTGCAGGTATAGGTCATGGCGAAATTCCGGCATGCCAGACTCAATAAAGTCGACCAACATGTGCAAGTTTTCGTCGCTTGCTGTTGCAGTACGCACCCTCTCCCATGCCACTGATTTCATTCGCAGCGATTCGAGGGCTGACAGAGCAGATGAGATGACGAACTCCTCCATATTGTCAGTTTCTGTCATTGTAGTACGTAAACCAGCAAGAAATGTGGAGCAGGGTGGCCGGTTGACAGCAGCACCATTTTCTCGGCTGACGGACGCTATATCATCAACAAGTGTCATCTTAACAGGGTCGCCAGTGGGATGGCGGGAGACACCATCAGCAGCACGATGTCTAACACCTGGCACGTGGACCATACGGAACTTGTATCTGAGAGTCTTCTCCTTTAGGTTCTTGAGACGTGTGTTAGGAATGTCCTCTATCGATCGATCACCAAATATTTTCAGAAGCGGTTTGTGGTCCACAGCGATGATAAGGTCATCACAGCTCAGTACAAAGTAACGGGTCTTGTCCAGACCATCAGCAACTACAAGAGCTTCACCTTTTACTGGTGCTTAACGCGATTCAGCAGGATGTGTGAATCTGCTGCCGACGAGTGTTACCTTCCATCCAGCGTGGCAGCAAAAAGGTTTATTCCCCGGGCATGTACAGTGTTTCTGAAGCAACCAGAATCCAATACCTGTCTTGGACCAATCTGTAGCAAGGCAGGTGGGTTTGCTTCGATCGAATATTCTGACACCCTCCTCAATCTCACTTACAATGACGGTTTTGGATTCCTCGAACAGGTTGTTGAGGTGTTCATCCCAATGGAAGAAAATTCCGGGTTTGAGAAATTGCCGGAATGGCATCATTCTCTCGGCCATACTGAAGGCGTATGATACTTGGTTAACAAGGCCAAACCAGGAACGTACATCTGTGATATTCTTGGGTACAGGAAAGTCTAGGATTGCCTGCAGGTACTTCATACATGGGCGAACACTGTTTAAGGTTATTTCAAACCCAGCAGATTCACCACATCCTGGCCGAACACGAACTTTACGGGGTTGACGATGATGCCATTTCGCCCACAAATATCAAGCCACTGGACAGCTTGAAAGAAGCTTTCCTCAATTGAATCACCCCAGAGAAGAACGTCGTCTACACATTTGGTCTTGTTAGGGATGTCTGATACAAGTTGCCCTGGTGCAATGTAGCCTTGAGGGGCGGTCTTGTAGCGATATCTACCCCATGGTGTGATGAAGGTGGTTAAGTGCCGATCCTCTTCACGAATAGGCACGCTGTGGTAGCCGTTCCAAGCATCAAGCACAGTCTTTTTCTTGTGGCACTGACCTTGCCTGTTGGAATGGCGAAGGTGTGTGATGTGTTTCACGTGTTGCATGCGCGTTGAGGGGTTGAAAGTCAACAGTACGACGTGGTTTCCCATTTTTCTTGGCAAAAATAACCATCCTGTGACACCAAGTGACGGGTTCTCCTATAGGGACTGGCTCCAGTACACCCAGTCGAACATCTTGATCGAGACCGGCCTTTACATCGTCCTACCAGTGAAGTGGGACGGGGACAGATGTGTGTCGTGCGACTGGTTCAGCGCTAGGGTCAACCATTAACTACCCTTAGAGGTAAGGGTAGATGCTCACATGTATTGAACGTACTGGAACTGTAGTAGTCAATGAGATACTGCTGCAGCTGCATACGATTGGCTTCAGAAGCAGGACATGGCAGCTGCTTTTGGGGCGGAGGCGGGCGTTGGCGTTTGGGGCAGGCACATGTAGTTGTCAGACCACTGTCACTTGTAGCGATCTTGTCGCTGTCAGTGTGTTCTTGCAGTGTCGCTGTCCCTGCACTGTTCGATTCTTCTTGTTACAAGCGTCTAGTCCGTCATTCATAATCCAGCCGTCGTCCATTAGAGAATATCCGCGTCCATAATCCAAAGACCTATTCCATATTCCATATAACAGTATTAGCACCAAATTCAAAAAGACAATCATAGTATACATAAACATAGGCTTGTTTCCTGCAAGAGAGAAGCGGTCAACAGTTTTCAATGATGCCGGCAAGACATCATGATGTTCCAAAAATATCAAATCCGTATCGCTGATCAGTATTCTTAATCCATAATATTCGTTATAGAGTCGTCATCTAAAAAAAGATGTATCTCAGTCACCCTTTGATTGTGACTGTTCATATGAGTACCATGAGGATCTTGAAGTACATGGGTTCATACGGCCCCTAGCCCCGGGTTAGCGGAATTAGACACAAGTTACGAAACGTAGCGCCATAGATCTTGCACGCTACTTTCGTATTTTGCTATCAGCATGCGATATGTATCGCCAAATTTGAGAAACTTTGAGTGGAAGGCGCTTGGTGGAATAGCCCTGTTTTATAAGTTTCTGCAACAATGTTTTGTGACGTTGATTAAAATCATCACATTTAACACAGGATCTAGCAAATGCTACTAAGCGAGATATGTATACGCCATATGCAGGTCCCACTGGAATATTACTATCCAGAAAGGGATAGTTTACGATGTCGAAATTGTAATCATCTCTTTTGTCATAAAGTCGACGAGAGAGAATGCCCGCTTCATTTTTATAGAGATATAGATCTAAATATGATGTGCCTGTAGGGCTATCTGTAGTTTCCTTCAAATCCAGTGAAGGTGGATATATATCCTTCACTGCGTCATTTATATAGCGATTATCCACAGCGAGAAGATCGTCTATATAGCGTTTGGTGAATGAGAAGGAACGGGCTTTGAATGGATCGGTTTTTGAAAGCGCCTGCATATAGTCATATTCATAAGAGAACAGGTACAGGTCAGTCAACAGGGGTGCACAATTAGTACCCATTGGAATACCTATATGCTGCTGATATATTGTGTTGCCAAATTTCACATAGATATTTTTAATGAGAAATTCAAGCAACTCTATAAACAAAGAAACATCCCATGAATGATATCTCTTGTATGTAGTAGAGCTAAAGAATGCTTTATGGCTTCCGACATTAATATATCTACGATCAGTTTTCTTGAACACAGATACTATTAATGAACTTAGACGGTCAATAAGGTCCTGATGAGGGATTGTAGTATAGAGTCGAGAAATCCCATGTGGATACATGTCTGTACGGTATGTGACCTTTAGCATCAAGCTCTTCCGTAAGACATTTTGAGTTTTTCAATATCCACATATATTCAACGCCAGAGTTCTTAGAAATAGTGGCGCAATACCTTTCCCAAAATGCTTTTACCTCCTGAAGGGCCCTCGTCAATAGGGTTGAAAGAAGCTTGGTGGTGCAGCTTCTAGAACCAGCTATGAATCTAGCTTTGTATGGTGATTTATGCATTTTGGGAGTCCAGTATATTTTTGGTATGTCGTTATGATTGGTTGGAAGACAAATACCTCTTTCCCTGAGAAACTTTTGTGATTGTTAAATAAATCTTCCAGAGTAAATGCAGTTTGGGAGTAAGTAGACGTATTTGATGAAGATATGTCTACACTCAATTCTTTAACCAGCACCTGGTAATAGTAATATTTACATATGAATATTATATTATTCGGAGCTTTGTCTGCTGGGACTATGACGAATTTACTCTGGAGATTTGCTAGAACTTCTTGCGAATTGAGGTTTCTCAGTACTTGTTTTGCTTGGGGAAGAGTACTTCTGTCAATATGGCGGATTGTTTCAACGACCTTGCTCTTGGTGAGGTCCAGCCAATCAGCGAGTACTGTAGGTTCAACTTTTTCTCGCTTAGACCAATCAATAACGTACTGTTCCAAAGCAGACAGGACTATCTTCTGGTCGGCCTTCGATTTATGTTTCTCGGCTCTCTATATGTAGGTTCCTTCATCAGGAGTAATCTTAGGTCCTTACCACTCACCACATCAAGATCACCAGTCACAACATGTTTGCATGGTGTATAGATAAAGTTCGACAATTCACAATCACAACTATAGCCTCCCCGACGTGTATAAGTTCCAGTCAAACTCCTTGACAGCATTGGAGTAATTGAATATTTTGGTGGCTATAGATTTAGTATACTTATATGAAATGCAAGGAGGTTCTGTGAATTTGAAATAGTTTGCACATGTTGCGTACCTCTGGATCATTCAGGATTCGAGGTAAATTAATGATGTCCAGTCCTTTATCTAAGTAGTTGAGTTTCAAGAAAAGCCGATCTTGAGATGTTTCGATTATGTTCACTGGACGATACAACCGAAAATACGTTATATCTTGACATACTTTACTGATTTTTGATGGTATTATATTTCCTGAAGACGCAGATTGTTGTATATCTCTGGCTATTTGATGTAAAGCTCTCAGAGGTAACGCATACAGAATTGTACGTAAGCTATGTATACTATTGGGTGCGTTAGTTAAACCCACTAAGTAATTTAAAGTGATATGATCGTGAATCATCGAACCATTAAAATTTTGCCAACCATGGCTGCGTTGTCTCCGTTGATGGGGTTTAAATAGTTGGGTAATGTTGGATATATTTGAACGGCGGTTTGTAGCATTGCCGAACCCAATGACATTATCATTTAAACCAAACGGAAACACTGACCCAAGTTCTAGCATCCAATAATTCCCGCTCTCGGATTTTTCTCTCAAATCCAAAGGGGGAATCCTTAGTAGATGGATAGACGACGTCTATGATCTGAATACTAAAGTTATCCCAGCCATGGTCGGGTCCAGAAAAATGTCTACCTATAAGCAATTGCTTTTTCCTAACGGATTTCCTACTCTCACCCACAGTATGAAAGTAGCTGAAAATGATGCCAAGGGCAATGCAGGCGTCCCTGCTGATGAAGAGTTTGTCTGAAGTGTCAGTGACGTAGGTCATTTGCCTTGTTTCAACACGGCGGCCCTCGCTATTTAGGCCCGAAATAAGGAGTACTGTGGCACCAAGGATCCTGAGGTTTCCATCATTTGCTGTGTGCATCTTCATCGTAACAGGGATGAGGTCAGACTGTCGTAAACCGAGACGATGAACAACTATAATACCGGCAAGGCAGCTTTGGCACCCTGTGTCGGCCATTGCAGGGAGGACAGCCACTTTGGTCCTCGCAGTAGGTGTACAGCCAATAGCTTTGTAATCCTCTGGTAGGACGGCGATTGTCAGATGAATGAATGGCTGAGGCCTTGAGCTCTTCCTGGTCCATGTATCGGAGAGAATGTCATAGAGATGATAGTCAACGACTATAGAGGTGCCACTACGCTGGGTTTCGGAAGAAATAACGGTGCGCAGTGCGTCAAACACAGCTCCTTCACAATCATGATCTTTGGAAAAGGCACGTCTCATGCCCTTCGATTCGTCTTTGCTCCTACAGATACTCTCCAGGTGATTATCATGGTTGCACTGTATGCACTTGTGGCCGAATGCAGGGCATTCCTTCTTGCGTGTGTGATTGGGGGCTCTCTTGCCATGCCTTTTTTTACCGCAGTAGGAACAAATTTCATTGTGGTCTTTAACAGCCACTTATTTGGTTCTTCTGTATGAGCTGCTAGCTGCTTCCACTGCATGAGAGTCAAGCAGGCGTGATGCGGAACATTTCCCAGCCTCTTTCGACTCAACGAACTGAAAGACCTCTTCCAGAGACATATTCTGATTCTTATCACCTAGAAGGTCCTGCTGGACTTCGTGATCAGCAATTCCTCGAGTATGGACGTCGCGGATGATTTCGTCGGTGTAGTTGATATTGATATCACAGCCTGGACATTTCATTATGAATTTACATACATCAGCCTGACCACTAATGCGGGCCCCGAAACTACGAACTAGTTCATCACGATCTTGGCGAATGTTGTGGAGTGTGACTCTGGCCAGCATTGTATTCTCCAAACGGACAGCAAGTTTCTTGATGGCAGCAAGTATTTCTTGTTCTGTCTTGTTTGTAAGACTGCCAACAGCTGATCTCGTCAGGTCCTTCCGAAGTGGATCATCGCAGCATTCCAGTAGTTGTACCACTTTATCTCGACCGTTAACATTGGTAGCGTCGACGTAATCCGACCATCGTGATTCAAAGTAGGCCCATTCCTCAGAAAGATGAATTAGAATACATAGTATACATAGTTATAACAGTAATGGATGGTAATAATCGTCTAGTTTTGTATAAAATCGGAAAAAGCCCACCAATTTGCCATCAATTTAACATTTCCGACAGTTACACAACTGAAACATAGCATTCTGACTAGGACTCTCATTGAGATTATTGTATTGCTTGTATACTAAACTGATGCCAGGCAAGAATACCCAGTGATACGATCATATTATACTGGTAATGGCAGTTATTCAATTGATAAATCGCATATATATGTTCATTCATGCTCATTGTTGTATACATAACATAGTTTCGTGACACGCACACGCGATATGTCACGGTCATGGTATGTCAGTTCGAATTGATAATTCGGCCTAAATCGAGGCCAGAGGAACAGTGAGAAACAGCTTCAGTGAACACTTTCAGAAGACAAAAAAATGACAAATTCATTGTATATGCAGACTCAGAAATTTCCTACTTAAATTTTTTTTCTCTCGGTCGTTTTAATATCCCCATTTCAGTTAATTTTGAAACCTCACCGACCCTGCATACCAGCAAAGAGTGATTTCACTTAAATAAAACATTGAACGTTTGTTTCTTCCATTTGATATATCTGTATAGCAGCACGGTCTGGCAATACTCATCAAAGCCGAACCATGACAAAAGGCGATTTCTCCAGGACGAAGCACAGGAGCTTGACTCTGAATGTTTGAATTGATAAAAATAGAGAATTCAGGACGACTAATATGAGAATAAATGAATGCAAAAGGGGTAATTACTTCCCTTAATAATATTCCGGAAATAATGCACGTCCCCTGTGATTATTTCCACTATCTGTTTTCCACGTCACGATAGGGGACGAAACTCTTTCTGGGATATTATCACATGCCCGCAAACAAGCGTTTTGGGGGATGCGGGTGGTGGTTTTAGGGCGAAGTGTCGAAATATGGGGTCTCTATATATAACCCCATGCTTTATATAAATCCACATCAAGGTGTGAAATGGACTAGGGGTGAATCGAGAAATAAACGGTTTACCGCCAAACAAAATGCATCAGCATATTCTACAAATATCACTTTATATATTCCCGTCGTCAAATTAGTAAATTTGTGCAATTTTTTACCCTTGCCGGGTGATTCAAAATCCAACGTAACTGTCCATCCATCTAGGAACAGTTAGATTACGGTGGGCTTCGTTCTCAATTCTGGTTGGTCAGTCGCGACAGCTGATCAGTGCGTGACCTCTCCTGCCGGGGGCGTGTCGCGACTGAGCAATCAGAATTGAGAACGAAGCCCGCCATAATCTAACTGTTTCGACGCGGGCCTGTGGATATTATAGAAGGGAGCAACACTTCCTCTTTTATTCATTTATTATAATATTAATCATCATCAATTCTCTATTTTCATCAATATAAACATTCAAATTCAAGCTCCCGTGGGACGAAAATCATAATAGCCTTTCCGAACAGCTTCGTGACCTCATGACCTTTCCGAATATGCCCATATTTGAACGAATCAAACCTCAGGCAATGTGTTGTATATTTCGTCTCATCGTGTTGTTACGTGATCGTCTCCGTATTTATTTTGACTTTGAAGACACCCCGCGGTTGTTTACTCTCGGAACTTCAAAGAGTTTGTCCATCTTTTTCTCCGCATAAACTAGGCCTTCGTCAAAATATACCCAGATACCAAGAAGGTGACGATTCACACACGGATGCCTTCCGTTCAGTGGCTCTTATTTTAAACGGACGGTTCGAGTGATAGCTTTACTGCTCACATCTGCATGCAGGGCTGGAAATCTTAATAAATTAATATTCTTTCAATGCTCCCCAATGATATATGTCGCCAACCAGGACCTTACTTATTTCAGTTGAATTTCGTGTTCAGAGAGCCCATGAATTAACATCCTTATGACATCGCGGCCGTATTCGGGCTAATCCATCTGTAGTAGTGGAGGCGAGATAGAGTCACCGTCTCCATTTACCCTTATGGTCGGCCGGCCAAGGACCTCAACAACGCTTTTAAAAACTTTCGATGGCATTTTTTGTTACAAATCGGTACCCGTGCTTAATTAGTTCTTTGAGTGATAAGGAAAGTAGGAGGGGATACCACCTTGATTTTAGTCAATTAACCCTATCTAGCCTGGGTTTTTTGGGACCTGGCCAGGCCTGCGAGGGGGGGGGGGAGGGCCCTAATTATTTTCTTACCCCTTGAACTAGAGGGTCATGGCGAAATTCCGGCATGCTAGACTCAATAAAGTCGACTGATTTGTACCCATTTTTGACCTCATTTACCAAAAAGTTACCCTAAAATTATTATAATTTGACTAATTAACGTGTATCCTATGACTAGTTTAAACCTTACATTAAATACTACTGATTCAGTTTGGTTACTCATTCGTAACAATTAGTACTGTGAATATTAATTTATAACCGTTTTTCATCAATTTTTGATCTCATTTGACCCGAAAGTGACCCTAAAATGACCTTAATTCTAATAACTAACGTGTTATCGATGACTACGTCCAACCCTACACTAACTTCAACTGATTCAACTCGAATACCCAATCGTAACAATTCGTAGTGTGCATATAGCCGATTTTTAAAAAAAATTGAACTTATTTGACCTCAAAGTGACCCTAAAATGGCCTTAATTCTTATAATAAATGTGCCATTTCTGAATACCTTACACTCTACACTACTTACAACTAATTCAGCTTGGATACTCATTAGTAACAAAAAATGAGGTGGATGTTAATTTATAACCGATTTTTACCCATTTTTGACCTTATTTGACCCAAAGAGTGACTTCAAAATGACCTTAACCCTACCTGGCCTGCCCTTCCTACCAAACTTTCTGCGCTATCTCCGGAGCGACAAAAAATTGAGAACTGAATCTCCTTGACTTTATAGTTTATCACATTGAGGTCATTTCGAGCCTATTTGCATATCCCACCGAGCAGAGGATCATGGGTAAATTCAAGATGGCGGCCACGTGGGGTACCAGACAAGTGACGTTTTTGTCATATTTCTTCAAAATTACTGCTTTTCCGCGATGAAAAGTGGGCAAAAACATTTTATTTTACATCACATTAATATTTACTAATTTATCATGCACTTTTTGCGGAGAAATTGCAAAAATAAAAAATTCGGAAAATCTGACCGAAAAATCGATCAAAAAATGCTGTTTTTCACTGTGACGCCATCTTGGACTTTTTTTTACATTTTCTGGTAGAGCTTGACCCAAGGGTATTGTGTGGTAAGTTTCAGGCCTCTAGTTCGAGGGGTAAGAAAATAATTAGGGCCCTCCCCCCCCCCCTCGCAGGCCTGGCCAGGTCCCAAAAAACCCAGGCTAGATAGGGTTAATTGACTAAAATCAAGGTGGTATCCCCTCCTACTTTCCTTATCACTCAAAGAACTAATTAAGCACGGGTACCGATTTGTAACAAAAAATGCCATCGAAAGTTTTTAAAAGCGTTGTTGAGGTCCTTGGCCGGCCGACCATAAGGGTAAATGGAGACGGTGACTCTATCTCGCCTCCACTACTACAGATGGATTAGGCCGAATACGGCCGCGATGTCATAAGGATGTTAATTCATGGGCTCTCTGAACACGAAATTCAACTGAAATAAGTAAGGTCCTGGTTGGCGACATATATCATTGGGGAGCATTGAAAGAATATTAATTTATTAAGATTTCCAGCCCTGCATGCAGATGTGAGCAGTAAAGCTATCACTCGAACCGTCCGTTTAAAATAAGAGCCACTGAACGGAAGGCATCCGTGTGTGAATCGTCACCTTCTTGGTATCTGGGTATATTTTGACGAAGGCCTAGTTTATGCGGAGAAAAAGATGGACAAACTCTTTGAAGTTCCGAGAGTAAACAACCGCGGGGTGTCTTCAAAGTCAAAATAAATACGGAGACGATCACGTAACAACACGATGAGACGAAATATACAACACATTGCCTGAGGTTTGATTCGTTCAAATATGGGCATATTCGGAAAGGTCATGAGGTCACGAAGCTGTTCGGAAAGGCTATTATGATTTTCGTCCCACGGGAGCTTGAATTTGAATGTTTATATTGATGAAAATAGAGAATTGATGATGATTAATATTATAATAAATGAATAAAAGAGGAAGTGTTGCTCCCTTCTATAATATCCACAGGCCCGC